>OZ014523.1:375602067-375619567 GCA_963966055.1 Lathyrus aphaca | reverse complement strand
TATATATATATATATATATATATATATATATATATATATATATATATATATATATATATATATATATATATATATATATATATATATATATATATATATATATATATATATAAGCAAGTTGAATATTTGAACCGATTTTGTTTCAATTGCTAAAAAAGAAATGTCATATTTTGTTTTCTTTTTATATTCATTCCATATCTATTCTTTGGTTTTTTTTTACAATATTGTTTTTCCTTTTTACATGAAAAAAAAAAAAGTACAATGAAGTAGTAACATGTTGTGTTAGTTTTGATAGGAGTGTTGATGAATTTTAACTATGCAAATGTTGATTGGTTAATTCATTCTACTAATTTTATAAAGATGAACTCTCCGCACGCACGCACGTACGCACAGATACATATAATATATATATATATATATATATATATATATATATATATATATATATATATATATATATATATATATATATATATATATATATATATATATATATATATATATATATATATATATATATATATATATATATATATATATATATATATATATATATATATATATATATATATATATATATATATATATATATATTGTTTTAAAAATAATGTCCAAATTAGTAATATGAAAACAACAATAAAGGGATTATAAATATATGAGTTTGAATACATTTGTAAATGAAAGATGAGAAGAAAAAAAGAGTTTGAATATCTGTAGAGAGTATGTTTGAATTGCTAAGAAAGCAATATCATAATTGCTTTTATTTTTTCCATCGATTTCGTCTCTGTTTCTCTTCTTTTTATTCTCTGATTATTTCTTAGATTACATACTGTTTTTTCTTCATACATGAAAACACAAATAGTAAGTACAATGTAGTAACATGTTGTGTCTGTCAACATGATTTTTATGGTATTAATCCATTTTAGTTAAATATACATCTTCTTAATTTTTTTTTTAATTTCGTCAAACTAAAGAATTAATTGTTAAATGGTGAGATCTATGCTATTTCTAAGAGACTTTGTTAATATGTTTTTGTAAATTTTGGGTGATAGAATTGCATTTGTACCAGATATTACATAAAATATGGTTTAATGTCATGCGTTTTTATCGGGTTTTATAAAAATCTGGTGTCACCCCCACATGCTACTTTAGATCATGCTTAGGACAATGTTTTCAATACTTCCTTAGAATTTAGATCCCAAAGTTTTCAATACATCCTTAAAATCTAGATATAATATATAATTTATAAATTAATGTATATTTATATATACCACTATATGTGAAACTGATACACTTATGACCATGTTGGTTAGAGGGTTATAATTTTTTTCCTGCATTTTCAAATGTTTATGTATCAAATCTTACTGTTGTATTTTTTTTCTTTTCTATTTTGTGATAAAAATGTTGAAACCAAGGATTTAACCCACAACCTTAACTATAGACATAACTAAAATAATCACTTGAATTTGAATTTTTCTTTAATATAATAAATATATTTTTATTTTACATATTGCATTTTATTTATAAATTTATTTACACTCTTTTTTAGAATATTGTGGCATATAATTTGTGTTATTAAATTATATTAATATTAAATGTTTTAATAATTTGTGTTATTAAGTAATTATTACTATAAATGTTATAAATTTGACTAAACATTCAAATTTGCCTAGTGGTAAATAAGCATTTATCTTCTAATTTTTAAGATAAAAATGTGAAATTCAGGTGTACAATTCAGTTTTGTAATTAAATCCACAAAAATACTGTAACTACTACACCATGAAAAAAATTCCTATAATATAATTACAAAAGTTAAAATAACTAAAAGAAATAATTACATACCCCATGTGTCATACCCCAAATTTGTCCTACCCGCACCATTTTATTTTACTGTCTAACCATTATTTCAAAAATCCAAAAATATGTCTTTTCAATTTGTTCAGTCATTTGAGGCAGAGTTTGTTTGGTTTGTCGGGTTGTTTGCTTGTGTTATTGATCAACGATTTTGGTGTTTTAGCGATTCATCCATATTTTTTATTATTCGTGTTCTATCCTTTTCTCAATCTTAAAATTTATTATCCATTGTGTATTTAATTTCCATTTATGTTTATTTCTTTTTAATTCATAAGTCCAATTTTTTTATTAAAAAAAACCTCTACAAAAATATATGAATATTTGCAATTCCCACTTTTATTTCTATTATTATTATTATTATTATTATATCAGTTTTTATAATTTCTACCTTTTTTATATTATCATTATTATCTTATATTATTATTATTATTAGCATTATTATTATTATTAATCTTAATATTATTTATATTATCACTTTTAGTATTATTATTATTAAGAATCATATTTTTTGTAATATAGTGAAACAACAATGTTCAGTTTTTTTTAATCCAATTCTATTCCTTCACAGCCACATATACACAATTGCCTCAGATGCCATCACCCTTTTCTGAAATGTACAACCATTAGCAAGCGCGTCCTCCACTATCTACAGCAATTTCAACACAAGCACCTTATCCACAAATTTTCCATAATACCCTCCATTGATTCCTCTATAAAGACCTTCATCAAATCCACAAGAGGGGTGACCGAAAAATATAACAAAGAATACTGGAAAAAAATTCTGCAAAAAGGATTTTCCTCCAACCTTCACTTAAATCAAACACATACTCTCAAAACAAAAACAGAAAACGGAGTGAAAGAGCACCATGACTTGAGATAAAACAAATCTGAAAAAAAACCCACCTCCATCAGCCCCTTCAAAAATCGCAGATCCATAAAAAAGTATCACCACCTTTATCCTTTTAACAACCCTTAAACAAACCTTCGAACATAACCCTTTTGCAACAAACCCAACTCACACTGCATACCCTTATCACCGGCGACCAACCATCGCAAACCGCTGCAAACCGGCACAAAATCAAAACCACAGACACCACGTACAACCAAACAACTGTCGAGACAACAAGCCCAAACCGTGTGAACCCAATCTCAAAATCACCATCCGCAATCGTGAATCTGCCTCCGCCGCACAAACAGAATGCACCGCGAGATCCAACCAAACATCACAGCGAGATCCATGGCGCGATTGAGAGTGAGATGAGGAAGATGTGGTCGATTTGCTTTTGAAACAGGGTGAGAGGCATAAATGTTATTTCTAAGTTGTGAGAAGAAGTGGAGTTCATCGTTTCCTTTTTTTTTGATAACTTGTTTCATTAATTTTTTTTTTTTGGAAAACCTAATTTACTTACTGACTTGTTGGGCCTGTAGGCCATTGTTTTTTTCACGGATATGCTATCAACACGCATTGTTTCATCTGTTCCACCCCTCTACCATGCTTTTATTTATCTATTTTGTTGCTTAAAAAAACTAGTCATGTTGGTGTTGTGGGCTTTGAAAGCCCATTTGATTTTCATGCTCTGCACATATTACACACACCACACAGTTCATTTCTTAATATTTTATTTTTGTTTTTGTTTTAAATTATGTTGGGCTCAGCACAGGCCCATGAACCCTTGTTATCTAAACCCCCTGAACCAGCGAAAACACCCCCAGTTTCCTTTATTTCAATTTATCTTTTTTCTCTAAATTCAGTTTTTTTAATCTTATATTTTGTTAGATCAGTAATTATTTTTGGTATTCATATTTATTTGATAGTACTTTTTTTTAAATTATTAATATCATTTACCTTTATTTATTTATTTATTTTATTTGTTCCCTTTTTAGGGCCAATGATATGTTAAATTGTCAATTTTAGCCCGATTTCATTAAATCGGCAAAAATTGATCAATATAAGGCCAAAGTAGGTAGATTTATTTTGTTTATCATTTATTTTTATTTTTGCCCATTAAATTTAGTTATTGTATTATTATTAAATATTAATTTCATTTTATTTATTATTTATTATTTATTAGTTATTAGTTATTATTTAATTTCCGCAATTCTATTTAATTTAGTTTATTTATTTTATAGCATTTTAAATAAACGATTCGACTCCTCATAGAACGGTTCCAAATTTTAACCGGCTCTAAGGAAGTAAACGAACCATATTTCGACGCACCCGATAAAAAGGCCGAACGCCTCCGAACAGTTCGAAAACACTGCACACACGCTTTCTCTTGGGCGAATTACAATGAGACCCTTTTATTTCTCGCAATTCCCTGTAATTTATTTTGTATCCCTCCCCCATTTTATGTACGCTTTTTATTTTCTACATTTTATCGATTATTATTTCGTTCGTGAACCCTTGGTCCAACGCCAAGCGGTTGCACTCGCACACTCGCACTTTTATTTCTCAGTTATCGTTTATTAGGATCCACTTCACCTTGCGAGCCGAGCGCTGTGTGCCTCGCTAACAAACCACAAAATAAACCTCCATTTGCATTCACCCTCTAACCTCAAAAAACCAAAACGAATCTTTTTAGATCCAAACCCTTGATCCAGAATCAAGCGATCATTGGATAATAAAACACATTAATAATACGAGAAGAAATTGTACGCCATGAGCCTTAAGCGGTAGAAAGGAGGATAACGAGCTCTCGTTACTCGCTCCGATTATTTCGACGCAAGACTCTCGTCTTGTTGGACGGAATAAACTATCCATAGTCTTTAGTACAATTCAACTCCTAAACCCTTTCATCGAAGAAAGGTAATAAAATCAACAACCATCAACTGTAGTAGGCCGAACTACGAAGCTCTGACTTTCCCATTGCACGCGGGAGTACGTAGGCACAAGGATCTCAATCCTTGTTGAGCACCTAGGATCAATCTAACTTATAATTTAAACTCATTTCCCTCTAGCAAGTAATTCGTTAAGCATAGACATCCTTTCGTGCGTGATAACTTAGATGGTTCCCATCGAGTACGATAGATGTAGGGGGTGCTAATACCTTCCCCCTACATAACCGACTCCCGAACCCAGGCAATGGTTGCGAGACCTTTGTCCTTATTTCTCTCTTCCCGGGTTGTATCTATATCTTCCCTTTCCCTCTTCGGGAATAAATAGAATTAGGTGGCGACTCTTCAGTCTGTCCAGCACGCGGCTCTTGTCTTTTCAGATCGCGTGAAGTTGTATTTTTCGGGGTGCGACAGCTGGTGACACTACTGGGGAATGGTTCACCCCTATGCGAGTCAAGCCTAGTCTAGGTTTCCACGCTTGTTTGGATGTTTGCTTTTATGTCTTACTTGTTATTGTATCTCTTTCTTTATCGCATTCCATATTATATATCCTGTGGCTCCTTGGTATTATGATTTGGATCGATACTTTGCAAAAGAACTTGAGGGAAAGGCTCTATACTCGGGCTTACGAGTACAAACATAAGTTAGCGAGGTTGTGTAGTATGGGCTCCCGAGGGAACCACTCTCGTGGGTTGCCGATACGAAAACCTCACTTGGAGTAGATTCTAATGAGAATACTGACAACCGCCAAGCTCTTGGCGTGTGTGCTCAGTTGTTTTCATTAGGGTCACCAACTCTGAGGACCTTTAGAACCCTTAGGTTAAAACATCGATTGATGGTCTCGTAGTATTGGCTCCCGAGAAATTTGCTCTCGTGGGTTGTCGATACGAAGACCTCACTCAGAATAGACATTCTCAATGGAGTTGATTGACTGTCAAGAGCTGACATGTGCATCAAACATTTGAGAAAAGTCCATAACTATGAGGCCTTTGTTTAAACCTCGTGTCGATGATCGCGTAGTATGGGCTCCCGAGAAAATTTGCTCTCATGGGTTGTCGATACGAAGATCTCACCCAAGATAGATTCATATGGGGGAGTCAGTCAACTGTCATGCTTATAGAGTGTGTGATGAACAACCATATGAATTGACAACTTTGGGGTCCCTAAAACTTTAGAGTCTACCCAATGAGTTCCTGATCAGTGTATCCTCCATTTGTACCTTGGACTCATGAGACCCTGATCTTGTGATCCTGGATTCTGACATTTCATATCATCACATTTTCGTTAATTATTCATCTTGCATTTCATTCCTAAGCCGAAAAATCATTTCATGTTCCTCCATCTTCAGTAAATCAAGTTGGTTTCCCGACGCCCCTATCGTGCTAGACGCCCGTACCTAACTCGATCCAACACTAGAAGACTAATGGACATGATTCAAGAAGAGCAAGTTGCTATGAGGGAAGAGATTGATTCGGTCAAGAGCAAGATCGACCAGATTTATGAGACTATACAAGCCTTGGCCAAAATGGAAGAACGTCGTGAAGCCGCTGCTGCGATGAACAATGCTCTCGTGCAAGGATCCGCCTCACGCACAATGCCTTCAGTTCCAGTTCCAAATCCTTTGGTCTACGGTTTGCCTCCAGGCTTTACTCCTATAGTTGAAGAAGTCACTTCTCAACCAATACCTACCTCTGGTGTTACTGTTGGTGATATTCCTCAAGCTCAACCTGTCGTCACTCATGTCCCGATTCCTTATGTTGAAGAGGATCATCAAGTTGAGTATGAGATGCATACCACTGTTTCAATTGCCAACCCGCACATTGTTCAAGAATCAGAAGCTATGAAGATGTGTCGTGAGTTAGCTGAAAAACTCTGAGTAATGGAAGGACACAATTCAACCTCTCTGAGTGCCTCAGACTTGTGCTTAGTTCCGGATGTTGTGATCCCTGCTAAGTTCAAATTGCCTGAATTCGAGAAATATAAAGGTCTTAGTTGTCCTGAACTCCACTTGAGGATGTATTGAAGAAAAATGGCCGCTCATGCCAAAGACGACAAACTCATGATCCATTGCTTCCAAGACAGCCTGTCTGGAGCGTCTCTAGAATGGTACATGCAACTTGAGCGTAACAATGTTCGTACTTGGCTTGATTTATCTGACGCATTCAAAAAGCAATACAAGTACAACACTGACTTAGCTCTTAATCGTACTCAACTTTAGAGTATGACTCAAAAGGAGAACGAATCCTTCAAAGAGTACGCACAACGCTGGAGGGAGCTAGCTGCTAGAGTTCATCCACCTTTGGTTGACCGTGAACTAATCGATATCTTCATGGGTACCTTACAAGGGCAATACTACGAGAAGCTGATCAGCAGTGTGTCTTCAGGTTTCTTAGACATGGTAATTGTTGGAGAAAGAATCGAAGAAGGTCTGAAAAGTGCAAAAATCCAAGGAGGTTCTAGCAGCCAAACCAGTGTCAAGAAGCCTTTCAACGAATACAAAAAGGGTGAAACAAATGCAATTTTTGCTGCAAGTGGGAAACCTCAACATAGTGCGCCTACTTCAATCCCCTACTACCAGTATCCCTATGTTGCTGCTGCGCAATATGCTCCCGTGCCATATCAGCCAATTCCTCCAATGCCTTTTAAATAGGCTGTTCAAGCGCCATTTCCTCCTCAGATGGCTTATCAACCACGTCCATATCCTATGATTGCAGTTGCGCAGTATGCGCCCAATCCGTACCAACAACCGGCTTATCCACAACGGCCTGGTCAACAACACCAACGCGCTCCTCAACAACACCCACCATATCAGCAAAGAAGGTCTGAAAGAAATTTTGATCCACTGCCTATGTCATATGGAGAAATATTTAATGGGCTGATGGCAAAGGGATCTCTTACTTTGAGGGATATGCCACCACAAACTGGTACCGCCCGAGATTATGATGCCAATGCTCGTTGTGAGTATCACAAGGGTGCTCCAGGTCATGCAATCGAGAACTATAGAGTGTTCAAGCACAAAGTTCAAGACATGATCGACTCTAAGGATCTCACCTTCACTCCGAGAAATCCAAATGTCCAGAACAATCCAATGCTGCCGCACGGTGCCAGCAAGTGAAAGCTTTTGAGGGGTTGTTGAAAATCGAGCTGAATAGTCTCCAAATTTGAAGCAAGTCAAATCAAGAGAAGTTCATTCCTCAAATCAAGGCAGTCGTCTCCATTTATCGTTTTCGCACTCTTGTTATTTTTGTAATGTTTGTTTAAGTATTATTTGCTCTGAACATTGTCATTTGTACTTGGTTTTGTTAATATTATGTTTATGCATGTTTTGAATCAGTCTATTCGCATTCACTCATTATCTATCCTTTATCACAAAAATCACAAAAATAGTTTCTCACTTCACTTTAGCAAATATTTGAGGGAGGATGATGAAGACTAAATACCCATAACTATTGCGGTATGCTTTCAGATATAACCTCGTCAATGATGTACATACATTTTTTTCAAATCCCCAAACACTGGAGAAATAAGGAGTTAATCCCTAGTCAACCACTTTGAGCCTAGAAGTAAGATTTTCTTTCAGATACAACCCTTACATCTAACCCGGGGCAGGGTAGTTGTTCGGTTAACCTGACTACACTTTTAAATTGAAAGATGAGACATCCCGTCGGAGGACCATCAACAAATGACTTGGAAATCACAATATTCAACAAAATACAAAAAAAAAATATTGAAAAGAAAACCGCTTAGTTGAGCACCCAAAGGGAGACTTAGACGAAAAAATAAGAACAAATCAAAAAGAGGAGCTCAGATCCTCAGCAAAAGTAAAACAAATATCAGGGACCACCAAATCAAGAATTAAATGTTCACCAGCAAAATAAGATGACTGCCATTTTCAAGCAAACTTTGAAGCTTCATTTTCACTCTTGCAACATCAAAAACAAATGCATATGTAGAGTTAATTGAACGTAGGACTGGAGAACATTACGAAGAAGGGGGTACAAATCAAACTTTGAGCCTTATATCCTTTGTTTCTCTAACCATTAACCAGACCATGTTACAACCCTCTAAAGACCTAATTGAGGCATGGTTTATTCTGAAAGCATGCTACCAACAAGGTTGCGTAAATTGACTCCCATATATTTTCTAATCTTCAATCTCGATTGCACAATATTCTTGCTGCATCTTTCACGCACTTTCTAAATCAAGCACCTCGTTTGGGCTAACGGTCCATTCGTCACACTTTCACAACATTCAAATAAAACGGCTTTTCAAAACTTACATGAACGTTGCATTAACACTACCATTTGTGTATGAACAATTTAATTGCAAATTAGTGCTTGACATCAAGACATCCCAACAAGGGGCAATCAAAAGATAAATTTGAACTTCATTGGTGCCAACATGAATCAAGACTACCTCAACAGTCCAATCAGGGGCAAAGCATCTTCAACATCCCTATCAGGGGCAATTTATCTCAAAGTCCATTAATCAGGGGAAAAATCATTCTTAATAGCTCAATCAGGGGCAAGATCACCTTCAAAGGCTCAATCAGGGGCAGACACCTACCAAATCCAGACACTGGGGCAGATCATGTCATGGCCATTGTCAAAGATTCCCCACCAGATTTATTTCAAATACCCTTGTCACACCCCAAATTTTACCCCTAACCTTCATCCACGCATTTCGTCTCATTATTAACGTATCTTTGTGCATATTAGTCATGTTGGGGATGTCAGGGTAGGATTTTGGCTGTGAAGTAAGAAATGGAGTTTGGTTCGATTATGTATTCATTCATGATCCAATTCAAGTGGGAGCTTGACCTAATTCATGGTTACAAGGCCGAGACCACTTGGCTGCATGCAAGTTTAGAACATATTTCTAGTTTTCATTTCCAGTCGCAATTTCAATTCTAATTTCAAGTTCACATTGCAAAATTTCCATTTCATTTCAAGCTAAATATAAGTTCATATTTTTTTTATCCTTCATGATTCAAGTAACAATTCATTTTCCTTTACATATTCAATTGCATTTTTCAAATTTCAACTTCTACTCCAAGTTTAATTTTCAAATTCTAGTTCTCTTTTCTTTTTTCTTCTTTTATTATTCCGAGTTCAAATTTAATTCCAAGTTCATAGTCCAAATTTGTTTCCAAAGTTCAATTCAAATTCCAAAATTCATTTCAAATTTCTAATCCCAATTTTTTAGTTTAAGTTTATTCCTACATTTCAAAATTTATTTCCATTCCAATTCATTTTTGATTTAAGATTCAAATTTCATTCAAGTCTAAATACAAGTTCTCAATTTAATATTTTTGTCTTCATTTTCAAATCCCAATTCGATTCTTTTTCTATTCAATCTCAATTCCTATTCTAATTTTAAGATTCCACCTCAAATTCTATATCCCATTTCAAGTCATGTTCTAGATGCATTTTCATTTTGTTAAGAATTAAAGTCCAATTTTCGTTCAAGTTTCAAGTCACATTTCAAATTTGATTCAATGTTTAAAATTCCAAATTTAATTCTCATTTCAAGTATATCCTAAGTTCCATTTTCGAATTTTAATTCCTATTCCCAAACTTCATACAAATTCAATTTCATTCAAGGCTCATTTTTTTTAATTTCCCATAAAAGATACAACCACAATCACAATCCATGTCAAGTTCTCAAGTTTCTTCTTCTAAATGGCACTCCAATTCTAATTCCAAGTTCATTTTTAAGTGTTAATCTCAAAGTTCATATTCTATGTCAAAATTCCATTCAAAAATCTTACAAAATGAGTTCTATGTCTAATTTTCACAACAAGTCTCATACTTGAAATAGAAAAAAACAAGACAAGGTGAAGTATGCAAGTGGGCCATCCTACATGCTTCATGCCAAATCCCTTCATAACCAAGCATCCTTAAAACCTCCATCTTCCATGGCCATTTGCTCCTCATGACAAGTTTTGTGCATGTTAAAAAATTGAAAAAAAGGGATTAGCATTCATTTATGATAAGTTGCATCCAAACATAAGTTTTTTTTCATACATATTCATTTCAAAATCATGCCATATTCAAAACTCAGCATTTTCATAACCAAGCATCATATACATCCCTTAAAATCCATCAATTTCATATTAAAATCATGGTATCATCATCACACATACATATCACACATTTTTATCCAAATAAAATTCAAACCTCAGATGTTTAATTCATTCAACTGAAATTCAAGAACATTTACAATTCAATTTATATTAAAACCATATGTTTAATGCATTGTTTTTGAAGAAAGAAGAAAGAGACAAAATTCACCAAGGCAGTACAGCAGAAAGTTACAGTTTTTTGGTTGTAAACAAAACATAAATTTAGGAATTCAGGCCTGCTATGAAAAAGGGGAAACCGCAGGCTGCTTTTCTATCTTGGATACACCAATAATCATAGTATCTTACAGGTCAACAAAAGTTGCATCAGCTTGTTTATACCAAATGTGTGAAAGGGCCCTGCTTTTGAAAACAACACACCAGCCAAACCTGCAATCTGAGATTGACTCAACCTCAGTACCAAACAAAACTCAGTTATCAAAACTTAGTGAAAGATATTTTTTTAAGGATAAAAACCCTAAATCTTTGAGTATATAAGGGGATGTTTAGAGAAGGAGAAGGGGGTCGCGAATACAAAACACAAAAAACACAGCAATAACAAAACCAAAAAAAGTATAACAGTTTGTTTCGCAACCAAAAGAAACCCTTTTGCAAAACCGAAATTCATTAGTGAATAGAAAAAAAACTTCACAAGAATAAACACCAAGTTTGTGAGAGTTCATTTTCAAAAACAGAGGAAGTACTTTGAAACATTAACTTCAATCACCAAGTCTGCTTTCACCCGTCATTATCGTCACCACACCGTGAAACCTTCAATCCGCCTCTCCACCACCAAACAACCTAAAACTGTGAAGCCCCCAAATCCACCGTAACCAACCTAACGACCTGCGAAAACCGAAATCTCCGCCGCGTGAGGACCGAATCCGAAAGAAGAAGAAAAGAAAGCAGAAAGTGAAGGAAACAGAGATTTCTTGGAACAAAACAACTCACCGCGAATCGTCGGCGACCTCGAATCGTTAGTTCGTCGTTTACCTTCATCTTTGATCTATTATTATTATTGTTATTCTTGATCCTTTCGATTTTTTTTTTCTTTTGCCCGTTGAGTGATGTGAACTGACGCGAATGTAGTGAGTTGAGGTTTAGGTTTTTTTTTCGGATTTGGGGAAGGTTATGTTCGTTTCTTCGTGGAAACACAATGATCAGATGCGTGTTTTTCCTTCTTTTGGTTGTTGTCATTATTTAGGGTTTTCAACTCGTCTCATTTGTTCATTGTGGTCGAACCGGGTCATTGTTTGACCCGCCCAAAGTGTCATTTGGGCCCATCTGGACCGTTTTTTTCTTCAGCTTGTTTTGGTTCTCTATTCTAAAATCTGGTTTGCTTCCGTTTTCCATCTCCCTCCTTAATTTGCTATTATTTTTATTTGTTAATATACTCTTTTTTTTTATAAAAAAAACATCACACAAATTCAAATAAAGGTTATGTTAATTGTATTAAATATTTTCTTTAATTATTTTGTTAATTAATTTTAGTAAATACTAGTATTAAATTTGGTTATTTATTTGTTTTATTTTCGCTTGATCACATTCGGGAGAGGTTTGCTTATATTTCTTTATTTCACATCTAGTTATAATGTATGACTCGTGCAAGCGTGAACCTCATTTTCGATTTTTGATCGTAAATTGTTAAGCCAGACATGGATATAATATTTTAATTAAATCATGAAAAATATATATAATATTTTTCTTGGTGCAACGCCAAGCGAATAATTCATACGCCTACATTGCACACACGTAAGTCGGTCACCTATGTGATCGCCATCTGCACGACTTATTGCGTGTCTTATTTAATTTAACAAGGAACAGAGCTCCGGAGTCTAGCATTCTGCACATTCTAGAACGAATCACACCTGGGCTAGCCTCACGCTTAGTGTTTCGTTCACTCCTTTGTTATTAAAATACGTTAAACCTAAAAAACGTCTAAAATATATCCAACTTATTTTATAAATTTAAATACGAAAAACAGAGCTCCGGAGTCTAGCACTCTGCACGTTCTGGAATGGATCGCTCCTAGGCTATCCCCACTCAATGTGATTTATTCGCCCTTTCGTATATCAAAATATCTAATCATGCAAATTAACTCACGAAAGAATAGAGCTCCAGAGTCTAGCATTCCGCACGTTCTAGAGTGAATCTATCCTGGGATAGTCCCACGTGATGTGGTTCATTCGCTCTTTCATACTTAAAAACAACTTAAAACTTACCAACCAATTTAAATCATTTTCATAATCAATCAGCAAAAGAACAGAACTCCAGAGTCTAGCACTCCGCACGTTTTGGAATGCAATCACTCCTGGACTAGCCCCACGCGACGTGGTTCATTCGCCTTTTCGTTTAAAACACCTTAACAAAAGTCAAACACTTTTCTCTAGAAACGAACATGGTTTAAATCATTCTATCTCGCAAACAAGCTAGCTCTTCAGCCTCCACCGCGAGTATAAGCCAACGCTCAGCAGTAGAATGCGTTTTAAACAATCGTTCAATTTAAAAACCACAAACCGTAGTCGCACGAACTACGGAGCTCTGACTTTCCCATTGCACAAGGGAATACGTAGGTACGGGGATTTTAATCCTTCACGAGCACCCTAATAAAAAATTTAATTATTTCTCCGTCTAAAGCACAATATAAAAAAACATTTAATCTTTTCTTCGTCGTAATAAAAATAATTTAAAACTTTAACAAACATATTAAAAATCATTTAGAAGACAAAGACTTAAGATCAAACATTTAATCGCATAATTAGCAAGAGGTTCCCATTGAGTACAACGGAGGTGAGGGGTGCTAATACCTTCCCCTTGCGTAACCGACTCCCGAACTTAGAATTTGGTTTCGTAAACCATTTCTTATCCTTCATTAGGTTCTATCTATATCTCCCTTTTCTTTAAGTAGAATAAATAGAATTAGGTGGCGACTCTGTTGTTTGTTTTAGGATCGTATTTTTCGAGGTACGACAACCCTACAGACAGGGGCAAGAAAACAAGGAGCAAATCTTCCTATCTCTTTTCCCTAGTTGAACAAGCAGATCTTGCCAGACGTTGTCAACCATTCAAAGTAAAGCAATCTTCACGTGTCAACCAAGTCGCTTCGCTCATTAGTAACTGACCAAGCTGGGAGCATTCGGATCCATCCTCTGACCATACATCGTTGAAGATCGAGTGTCGGGGAATCAAACCCTCCACCCACCCAAAGTTCAATCATTATGGGCAACTACCAGACCAAAAGTCTACCAGGCTGGCACCTTTCAATCGCTCATATGCATCATTATGCATCATCAACGTCATACACATCATTTACATCAATCATTTGCAACACGTGCATCATTTGCATACATAAATAAATCAGAATTTTTATATTCCCCAATGGTTTCAACTTATATCTTATTGTATAAACACTTGCATCGTACTTCCATCATTATGGAACACCATTTCAAAAAAATCGAGCATACGTGCATAAGTCAGGATCCAGGATCAATCGAAGATTCCAGGCATCTCCTTGGCAAAATTCCAGTGGCCGTACCCCATTGGATATTTTTTTTTCAACCCTTTGCTCCCCAAGCAATTTTACTTATTTTACCGATATTTCTCAACCAGTTCCCCTATCATCCTCTGTTGATAGTGATTATTTTATTTTTCTGTCTTTCGGCATCCATATCGACCTAGTTTGAGTGCCAAGTTCGCCTATCATCCTCTGTTGATAGTGATTATTTAATTTTATGTTACTCAACATCCTTTTGGTGTCGGGATCGCCTTATCATCCTTCGGTGATAAGTGATTTTATTTTTAGTCATTTGCCTTATCATCCTTCGGTGATAAGTGATTTTATTTTTCAGTCATTTGCCTTATCATCCTTCGGTGATAAGTGATTTTATTTTTCAGTCATTTGCCTTATCATCTTCTGGTGATAAGTGATTTTATTTTCAGTCATTTTCCTTATCATTCTTCGGTGATAAGTGATTTTATTTTCAGTCATTTGCCTTATCATCTTCTGGTGATAAGTGATTTTATTTTCAGTCATTTGCCTTATCATTCTTCGGTGATAAGTGATTTTATTTTCAGTCATTTGCCTTATCATTCTTCGGTGATATGTGATTTTATTTCCAGTCATTTGCCTTATCATCTTCTGGTGATAAGTGATTTTATTTTCAGTCATTTGCCTTATCATTCTTCGGTGATAAGTGATTTTATTTTCAGTCATTTGCCTTATCATTCTACGGTGATAAGTGATTTTATTTTTCAGTCATTTGCCTTATCATTCTTCGGTGATAAGTGATTTTATTTTTCATTCATTTGCCTTATCATTCTTCGGTGATAAGTGATTTCATTTTCAATCATTCGCCTTATCATTCTTCGGTGATAAGTGATTTTATTTTCAGTCATCCGCCTTATCATTCTTCAGTGATAAGTGATTTTATTTTCAGTCATTCGCCTTATCATTCATTGGTGATAAGTGATTTTATTTTTAGTCCCTCGCCTTATCATTTCTTCGGTGATAAGTGATTTTGTTTTTAGTCATTCGCCTTATCATTCTTCGGTGATAAGTGATTTTATTTTTAGTCATTCGCCTTATCATTCTTCGGTGATAAGTGATTTTATTTTTAGTCACTCGCCTTATCATCCTTCGGTGATAAGTGATTTTATTTTCAGTCACTCGCTTTATCATCCGTCAGTGATAAATGATTTATTTTGTCAATTTATTTCTTCGCTGTGTCACCCGTTTTTCCAGTTTTCAGTCATTTAGCTTTTATCTTTGCGCATTTTCTTTTATCGAACAAATTTGGAGTCTGTTAGTATCTAATTATCTTAAACCTTGAAAGTTTGAACGTGAGCCAGTTCATCTTACTCGGTCTAAGCCAATTCGATAGGGGCAACTGTCATACCCCAAATTTGTCCTACCCGCACCATTTTATTTTACTGTCTAACCATTATTTCAAAAATCCAAAAATATGTCTTTTCAATTTGTTCAGTCATTTGAGGCAGAGTTTGTTTGGTTTGTCGGGTTGTTTGCTTGTGTTGTTGATCAATGCTTTTGGTGTTTTAGCGATTCATCCATATTTTTTATTATTCGTGTTCTATCCTTTTCTCAATCTTAAAATTTATTATCCATTGTGTATTTAATTTCCATTTAAGTTTATTTCTTTTTAATTCATAAGTCCATTTTTTTATATTAAAAAAGACCTCTACAAAAATATATGAATATTTGTAATTCCCACTTTTATTGTTCATCCGTTTTTCTCTAAGTTTTTATTTCTATTATTATTATTATTATTATTATTATTATTATTATATCAGTTTTTATAATTTCTACCTTTTTTTATATTATCATTATTATCTTTTATTATTATTATTATTATTATTATTATTATTATTAGCATTATTATTATTATTATTAATCTTAATATTATTTATATTATCACTTTTAGTATTATTATTATTAAGAATCATATTTTTTGTAATATAGTGAAACAACAATATTCAGTTTTTTTTTAATACAATTATATTCCTTCACAGCCACATATACACAATTGCCTCAGATGCCATCACCCTTTTCTGAAATGTACAACCATTAGCAAGCGCGTCATCCACTATCTGCAGCAAATTTCAACACAACCAACTTATCCACAAATTCTCCATAATACCCTCCATTGATTCCTCTATGAAGACATTCATCAAATCCACAGGAGGGGGGACCGTAAACAATAACAAAGAATACTGGAAAAAAATTCTGCAAAAAGGATTTTCCTCCAACCTTCACCCAAATGAAACACATACTCTCAAAACAAAAACAGAAAACGCAGTGAAAGAGCACCATGACCTGAGATAAAACAAATCTGGAAAAAAAACCACCTCCATCAACCCCTTCAAAAATCGCAGATCCATAAAAAAGTATCACCACCTTCATCCTTTTAACAACCCTTAAACAAACCTTTGAACATCACCCTTCTGCAACCGCCGCCGTTCACAAAGCAAAAGCCACCGGCCGAAACTTCCCCCCAAGCCCAACTCGCACTGCATACCCTCATCATCGGCGACCAACCATCGCAAACCGCTGCAAACCGGCACAAAATCAAAACCACAGACACCACGCACAACCAAAAAAACCTCCGAGACAACAAGCCCAAACCGTGTGAACCCAATCGCAAAATAACCATCCGCAACCGTGAATCTGCCTCCGCCGCACAAACAGAATGCACCGCGAGATCCAACCAAACATCACAACGAGATCCATGGCACGATTGAGAGTGAGATGAGGAAGATGTGGTCGATTTTCTTTTGAAACAGGGTGAGAGGAATAAATGTTATTTCTAAGTTGTGAGAAGAAGAGGAGTTCATCGTTTCCTTTTTTTTTTATTACTTGTTTCATTAATTTTTTTTTATTTGAAAACCTAATTTACTTACTGACTTGTTGGGCCTGTAGGCCATTGTTTTTTTCATGGATATATGCTATCAACACGCATTGTTTCATCCGTTCCACCCCTCTACCGTGCTTTTATTTATCTATTTTGTTGCTTAAAAAACCCGGTCATGTTGGTGTTGTGGGCTTTGAAAGCCCATTTGATTTTCATGCTCTGCACATATTACACACACCACACAGTTCATTGTTTAATATTTTATTTTTGTTTTTGTTTTAAATTATGTTGGGCTCAGCACAGGCCCATGAACCCTTGCTATCTA